>CM046721.1:27041425-27054759 GCA_025584915.1 Monochamus saltuarius
AATCGTTCCGCTAAAGCATTTTCACTTCACCATAAATTAAAACGATACCCAGCTGCGAGTTGCTATAGACGTGCCATTTTTGACATTTGAAAAATTAATGTAAATACTTGCATCAAAAAAAAGTTAACACGTAAGTAGTCGGATATATGAAATCGCCTGGCTAGATGCTGGAGAAGCCCAGCAATATAAAAGTTAAAACTACTAGAACTTCAATATTTCGGGAACTATAAGTTCACCATATTTTTTACGATATTGACTCCACTTTTCATGACATATCTATTAGTAAATTATTTTAAGTTCTGAATCACTCTGTATAATATCAAATAATTTCCACCACAGTTATCAGGCATCAGCCGGACAATTAGGCCACACGTGGACCCTTTTTACCTACCTTACCATCCCATCACCCCTTCACTACCTGCCCTCGGCGTTCCTAGAACCTACCCGACGCCGGGATGAACGCCAGGATCTTGGTCCATGGTAGACCCCTCATCTCTTCCCTTTGCAGCTCCTCGGCGCCAAAGATCTTATATCTTAGTCTTCGAATGGCCGCACAATATCTTAGAAAATGGATAGGGGTCTCCTCCCCCCCTTCACATTCCGGACATAAGGGACTTCACTATGCCTATCAAGTTCAAATGCTTTCTGAATTTGCAGTAGCCTGTCAGGATTCCCACCATTTGGTTCAGGGACCTTCGACTAAGGATCAACAGCCACATCGTCATAGATTTATTACTAGGTTGATGAAGTCGTGGGCCTGTTTACATCCTCCATTCCATCTCCAGTTCTCTCCTAGTGTTTGATAGGTCCATTTATTCATACTACCTCGCGAGATTTCCTGGCTAGGTGCCCCAGATCCGAGACGAGCTAACAAGTCAGCCGTCTCATTACCGGGGATTCCTTTATAACCAGGAACCCAGACCAACTCCACCTCTCTTTGTCTGGCCAGGAACTCCACGACATCTCCACACTTCTCTAACCGATGTATACTCTGCTCATTGAATTTTTGTGGCTGCCAATTCATGTTTTTTACTTATTCGTCCTCAGTGTTTCAAAAATCGCGACGTTTTAGGGCAAATTATCCAAAATCCTTCATTTCATATTTACTGAATGTTTTTTTTTACCACATTGGCCACTTGACATGACATTTTACTGTTTTATGGAGCTTGCTTGTTGGCTTGTTCCGACTTTAATTGCACAAGGAATTTTTATTTTTTAAAAAAAGCAAATTCAACTTCTTTTGACGCTATTGTTATTATTAATTAATAAAATTAATTTGTGGTTTTAATTAATAAAATAATTTGGCATACCTGTTGTTACAACAATTGTTCAATATTTTGCCCACTGACGTGTAAACACATTTGGGCCCATCTTTCCCAGTTTTTGTGAACTAACACAAATGTCTCTGGTCCTTGTACATCCACCCATTCGATTTGATAATATTGTAACCTCGAAATTAGGTTGTCGTTGAAACACGTCACGTAGACAAACAACTTTATTGTCACTCTTGATTATACAAGAAATCTGCTTTAACAAATTCACAGCTGTCAAATGCTTTACTTTGACGTTTCAGTCATTCGCGTTCGACTGCTCAATATAAACTGACTGCAGCGGCCGAAGATGGTCTGCTTATATAGGTTTTTAGAGTTCTCGAAGTTTCAAAGATCTCGAGAACGTGTCGAGAAACAAATAGAATATAGCCTGGAATTTTCCGGAAAACGTCAAAATAAAGGCATCACAAAAATTATAAATTCTAACATAAACAGAAACGTAATTTACAAACTAACGAGGTAGGTGAGCTTCAATTATAAATGCCAACGTAAACAGGAACACAATTAACAATCCAAAAAGGTAGGTGAGTCTTCGTAACAATATGAATGGTTCAATCAAGCGATAATCGATAATCTTTGCCCAAACATTTAAGGCAAAGTGTTCTTGGATATGATCCCGTTACAGATTTTCAAAATCCAAAACATGAGTAGTATGAATGTTATACATCCCAATACGTGTAAAAATTCCTTCATCTGTAACTAACACGTTAACTGTAAATCTCTGATTTTAAACATTTTGATGCAAGAAACTATTCGCAAAATCTAATTCGTAAGGAATAACCCCTTGGTATTAATGCGTAGACACGTTGCACATGGTACAGATATAATTGAACTTCATGTATGATACGCCACACTGTTGATTGGGACATTCCTTGTATTTGTTGAGCGATTTGTCTGGTACCTACTTATTCGAGGATAATCTTCAACAATCTCTAAAATGTGACTCTCACCGGCTGCAATACACCGTGGAGACCCTGGACCTTCATATCTAACAAGATTCAGTAGCAAGTTTACCGTGTCACGCCAGTTTTACACTACCACCGTAAAAGTAGCTGCATTTGGCACATGTCTACCGGGAAATCGTTCTGCATAGAAACGAGAAGCTGCTAAAGCATTTTGTTTTACTTCACCATAAATTAAAACAATATCCATCAACTCCGAGTTGTTATACACGTAAGCCATTTTTGACACTTGAAAAACATATGTAACATTATCGCAAAAATGTTAATACTAATAGCGGATTTCAGTGCTTGGAATCACTTTAATTCCGATGACGCTGGAGACAACAGTGTCCCAGCGATGTAATGGTTGAAAATAATGCAGCTTCAATAAATTTTATCTCATCTTATACTTATTTAACTGAATGTTTTTCTCTCAATAAATAATAATTAAAAATAATAAACTAATACATACCTAGATATCTACAAAATGCCTATTTCTCAACAACATTAACAACTGATTTAAAATATCGAATATCGAAATATCGAAGACATTTTGGTTGCTGCTATTTAATCTGTAATATATATTAACAAATACGTTGCATAATATCTTACTAAAGGTGAGAAATATTAGTTAATAGCCAAAAATCCATAGCAAGATTATAATATTATTTAGTGTTTAAGCACAAAGCCTTTAATTTGATTTTTTACACTAACATGACAATATACTCTTAATATGGAATTGGGTGGGTACATTTTGCGTGGCTAAAATTAAGGAAATTTCATATGGGTTTCAGTAGCAGTTAAATCCATACTAAATTTAACGACTGCGATAAAATTTTATTTTATTATGTATTACAAAGGTTTTATGTATGTTTTTATTATATTTTTATTTTGCCTTGTTTACCAAAATTATGAAACTGTATTAAACAAATTTATGAACGAATAAAACGCTTACTGTGGCCAGTATTAAAATAAATTATTATCTGTATACTCCAGAGCACCATTGGTTGGGAAATGAAACCCGTATGAAAAATTATGTTGACTGCAGCCATATGTTTTCAAGAAATGCCCATATATATTTCAGTTTTTCAACAAATTTGCTTCATCAGCTTCGCCCGACGGGCATCGAGATGATAATGGTAGTGTATGAAGCCAGTAACGGAAGTACAGTGGCCGCAACATAAAGGTTTAAAGCCTAACACGTACGAGTATAATACTTTTAACTAGCAATTCAGTATTTTATAACACAATAACGTTTTCAAAACAGCATAAGTCATAAAAATATTGTAAGAATGTTTGTACAGTAACTAAATAACCAAAATTGCCATCATATTATAAACCACTTTAGTCGCTGTTGAGATTTTAGAAACAATTAAATAATAGTTATATAATAGTAACAAATAAACTATAACATAATTTTATAAGGACTTTATTTTAGTACATTTAATAGTAATAATACGACATGTTTGTAGGATAAGGTAGGGGTCAAGGTGTTAGCTACTAGGCACTAACACCAGGAGAACAGCTGCGTGAGGTGTTGCAACCTCATGAGGAAGCTACCGTCCGTGCGTAGTGAAGAACCATAACCTGCTCGAGGTGACCCTGCTTAAACTAAACGCGGCGGATCTAGACAAGGAAAGTCGAAAAAAATCCCCCAAGCCAACGATGTTATGTGAACCGTGTCGAGGGCTGAATGGCACCGGGGCGATGGTGTCGTTAACGGTAGCCTCCCAAAAACTGGGCAACCTTTGGAAGTAATTTCGCCTTACCACCGCATGCGGGGCTCTGCGGTGTCGATCTCTTTAGTTCCCTTGCTACTTGTGGGACGTTTATGGACCAAACAAGCAAAACTTTGCCCAACGAGGGGGGTCAATCCCTCGATTCTCAGGTAACTGAGGTTCTCAATCCAACTCCAATAAGCCCGGAACAGGAACGGAGGCTGCTAGAGGCTCCAACTCCTGAAACCGTGGATGATGTTTTAGGGGAAGAGACCTCCAAGTCATTGGACAGCCTGACCCTTTAGAGAAGGCATATGGCAGAAGCTGCTAAAAAGCGACTGCATCGCCTACTGAAAAGCGGGATTCCCTATGAAACCGCCTACAGTATGGCCATTGCGCGGCAAACGTCTGAGAGAGGGGCACAAATATCCTCCTCCGACGCTGTGGGTGCAGTCAAACGCCTACGCTCCGATGGCAGTAGCCAGGACCAGAGGGAAAAAAAGTCCCGGTCAGGCGAGACTGCCAAACCCTCCTATAGGGCTGTTATGGAGGGTGTTAGGGTGGGAATCATACACCCTCATCATCCAGAGGTGTCCCTAACGAATGATCAACTGAGTGCTCTGCAGGGTTCGATAATGGCTGCTGTGAAGGATATTCCGGAAGATGGACCTCAGGCGAGATTCCTGGGCTGTGCTTATTGGCCCGGGTGGCTTCTCATCACCTGCGCTGACGGAGCTAACGTCACATGGCTGGAGGAGGTGACAACGAACCTTCAGCCGTGGGGCTAGTCTGAAGGCAGTACAGGGCGAGGACATACCCAAGTCACATATTTATGTGGAATTCATTCCAGATGATGGCTCAAATCGACTATCATCTGAGAAGGTACTATTGAGGCTAAGGAAAATCAACCATGGCCTCAATACTCGGGATTGGAAAGTTCTCCACCGAGAAGAAACTGGCCCAGGCCAGACCTGGACTTTCTCTGTTGATGAGAAATCCAAAGTTGCTCTGGAAGGGCTGAATAATCGGCCCATTCTTTGGCATTGGGCATGTGATATTCCGCCCAAGGAACAGAGGAGAGATGAGGGCGGACCCGCCCTTGGCTGAACAGGAGAGGAAGAAACCACCCAAAGGTTCAGGTGAGGCCAAGGGTGCTGGACACGCCACGTCCTCGGTGAGTGAAGGTCACGCTTCCTCCTCGGTAAGGGGAGGTAAAGAGGGAAGAGGGGGGAAGAGGAGAATACCGCCTCCCCTGAAGAAATGGGGAAGGAGAGAGTCTCCTCCCCAAGAAGCTAGGGTGGGGAAACAAGACGCCCTACCAACCTCGGGCGGGAGGGGTAAAAATATCCCCAACAAGGCGCCCCCACGGAATAGCAGAACAAAGTAACCGCCTTCCGTAACCGAAGAAAAAAAATTACTTCCCTGATGGTGTCTAACAGTATAAGATGCCTTCAGGTCAATATACAACATGCCAAGTCAGCAACATATGTTCTTGGGAGAATATTCCAGGAAGACCGGTTTGATATTTCGTTTATTCAGGAACCTTGGACCAGTAACTCAGGACGGGTGACCGGCCTGGGAAATCTTTCCAGTAAAGTCATAGCTCTGGATTCCGAAATACGACCCAGAGCTTGTATACTTATCAAGAACAATATTAACTATTTTGTTCTTTCAGGTTACTGCAGCCCAGACTTGGTAGCCATCCAAATATCAACCATGGAGGGAGACGGTAGGACTAACATAATTGCCTGCTCAGCCTACCTGCCGGGTGATGTGGACAACACACAACTGCCTCCAGCAGGTTTGCGCGATCTAATCGCATACAGTAAGAGGCACAATTGCCATTTGGTCATTGGATGCGACACAAACTCCCATCACACATCTTGGGAAAGCACCAATATTAACCGGAGAGTTGAGATATTATTTGATTATACCTTAGAGGAAGGGCTAATTGTGAATAACATTGGTACCAAACCAACGTTCATTACTAGAAATAAGAAAGAGGTACTAGACTTAACAATCAATTCGGTTTTTCTGAGTAATAAAATTGTTAATTGGAATGTTTCTTCTGAACCATCATATTCAGATCACGCATATATTATATTTAATATATAAACTGACACTAGGTCTGTGGTAACATATAGGGACCCGAAAAGTACAGACTGTAGGGGATATAAACAGTCACTCCAGGAGCACTTTCGGGCTCTAATTACCGCAATAAAGAATCGTGAAGAGATAGAAGTAGCCACGGAGCAAATCCGAAGTGCACTCATCACAGCATATCACGAAAAACTGTCCACTGAAAACAAAGAAAGATAATTGAGGCACATTTTGGTGGACTAGGAAATTAAGTAAATGAGGAAAGAAGTCCGGCGCCTCTTTAATCGGGCTAAGGCTTCAGGCTGTTGGGATCAATATAGATCCGCTTTAACGGACTATAACAAAAAAATTAGAAGGGCAAAAAGGGAGTCTTGGAGGAGGTTCTGTAAGAGTATTTCTGATTTACCTAGCAGTTCCAGAATCCACAAGATTCTATCTAGGGAACCTGTGAAGGAACTTGAGTTGATAAAACGACCCGATCAAACCTTTACGGATTCCAGTAGAGAAACCTTGGAGCTATTAATTCTAAACCACTTTTCCAACAGTCTGATTCTGGGTGATAATAATAGTGATCCTCCAACAACATCACAAGGTAGGTCTAGACGACCTACTAGAGATGACTGGTTGGTAGCTAAAAAAGTTATCATAGTACCAATTGTTGAATGGGCGATCAAGTAATTTGAATCATTCAAATCTTCTGGCGAAGACGGCATATTTCCAGCTCTAATGCAAAAATGACTGGAAATTATAAAGATGCACTTCGTCAAGCTATTCAGAGCCAGCTTGGCATGGAATTACATTCCATCCAGCTGGGCAGTTACTAGGGTAGTCTATATACCTAAGATAGGTAGGAAAGATTTAAGCCTTAAAGCATCCAGGCCAATTAGCCTATCTGAAAAAGGTATTGGATGGGTACGGTAGGGGGGGATAGTGTGAACCCGCTTAGTGTTCACCAGTATGCCTATCAGACTGGTAAATCGACAGAACTTGCACTACATAACCTTTTCGGGAAAATCACCCAATCCTCTCATCGAATCTACCTTATGTGGCTGGATACGGGCAATGCTGGCGAACAGGACCATAACGACAACCCTGCGGGGGGAAGAGGTCAGATTTAAGGCTGCAAGGGGCTGTCCGCAGGGTGGGGTTCTTTCTCCCCTGCCATGGTCGCTCCTTGTGGACGACCTGCTCGCCATATTCTCTGCATGGGAGGTCGAGGTCCAGGCATATGCTGATGATCTGGTCATACTGGTAAGAGGTATAACTGAAGATACTATATCATCTATCCTTCAGGAAGTTTTAAGTGGGGTACTAGACTGGTGTGAGAGGGAGCAGATGTCTGTGAACCCCCACAAAACAGTGATTGTGCCCTTCACAAATAAACGCAAACTGGTCAACCTAAGACCCCTCATTTTACGGGGAGAGACAATACCATTTGCAGAGGAAGCGAAATATCTGGGAGTTGTTCTAGATAAAACGCTCAATTGGAACTCTCATATGGATAAAGTCATTCACAAGGCCAGAATGTCCTTATGGACGTGTCATCGCATTTGTGGCATAATTTTAACTTGAACATCCAATATCTTTTTTCACAACGTTCTACTAAGATATGTTTAGCTACAATTTCATATTTTGTCCGAAGGATGTCTCCCTTGTTCTATGACTTATTAATTATTATTAATGGTCCAACTGCAATGCATTGGTTCATTTAAGAGGTTATGTTTATTAAAGATTTTAGTCATATTTTTGTATGTACTATCAAGACATAAAGTTTGTAAAATACCTTATGGTACACCCGGTATATCTTACCTCAGTTCCGAAATTTACTTTCATTTTATGTTCCATTTGAACTTCTGGGGCTTACGAATGAGAGGGAACTAAATATACTTTTCATTTGGACTTCCATTATTCAGTCATTAGCACTAAACGTAAGGGCATTGTGCCGAATCGAATAGCAATTCTCCAAATTCAGCGATTTAAGTAGACACATAAAAAGTTGTTCGCCTCCCACGACCTGTCAGCCATACATTACCTGCCGTTACCTTATCGATACAGGTGGTTGGTTGGTACAAAGGTTGCGTATTTTTATATGAATTGTATTTTTAAGCACGCACGAGTGGCACGAAACATTAAAGCTTGTTGAATGCTTAAATGCTTTACGTGATAACGTTATTTAAAATATGACATTTTTTATGGCCACTAGAGCCGCCACGCAACCAAATTTATAAAAATGTCCTAAAATTTATTTATTAAATATACATGCACGTATTTGTAAAATGTGGCGTTTATAGCGTAGAAAATTCAGGAATAAGTTTTTACAATATTTGTAATAAAAACGTCTTATATGAAGAAGGTCAGTATTCACATTTTCTGAAGAAAGTGAAACCTGAAACTATGAATAGAAAAATGGTCCTGGACAAATGGGATAGTTACATTTACGTTTGCTTTCAGCCATCAATTTGAATCTTTATGCTACGGAACAGTCTAATCTATATTTAAGTATATGAATCTATTTTATCTACAACTGCTTTATAAGAGCCTCATTACAGCACTTATTTGGTATTGTTTCAGTTGAATAATTAAGATTATTACACCACTAGTGGAGTAATGTGACATATTACCCCACTAGTTAAATCACTGTTTAATGGTTATTTTTATTAAGAACGAACAGGTGTATCAATTTGAAAATTAATAGATAATTTAACTTAAATTAAATTGAATTACTTGTTATAAATATTAACAATCCAACAGCTGGTCTGTATTTGTATTAACAATGCTTAAATTTGAAGTCGCTTCAATGACGGCAATCTCTCCTCTAAGAACTTTTGTATGGATTTTTTTCTTGTTTTCAATAGAAGTATCAATATAGCCTTCACGCACGGTGTTGGGCTTCAACCACTATGCCATTTTTTAGTTAGAAGGTCTGCTCCTGTGTTGGCTAGAAGTGAAGTACATGAACGTCAAAAACAGTGCCCTGTATGTTGGGGCCTGAGGAGGTTGTTGAGGCTGTGATAAAATGAGAAAAAAAAGCAATCTTCTTTGGCATCACACTAAAAGTATTTGTAGCAACAGAAAGTTTCTTGCACTTCTGTAACTAACAAAAAATCTATGATCGGCATGACTAGGACGCAGGGCGAGGTACTTTCGTATTACTTGAACCATATTCATATTTTTGATTCCCCCGGCAGTGATAAAGAATTCTCGGGAATCTTTGGTTTTTGTATCCGGTATGAAATATTATAAATGTTTTCTTAATTTTTTACTTTTTCTAACAGCAAATTAGTTAACCCGTGCACTCTGCATGCACCTCCAAGTCCAGTAATTAAGGCAACTTTAAATTTTGCATTTATGAATGTCAAATAGCAAATATTTTCTTGTTCTTGCATTTGTTAGCAAGAATTTTGTGTCATCGGCATCTTGTAAAAAATTTCAAACATCCTATTTCGTTAATATTCTTCACTTTTTTGGTCTGATCTCACTGATTTTTCAGAAAAGCAATAAAATTGTTGAATTTGTCAACATTTTGTCACATACAGATTTTAGACCGTAGCATAGATTAGAACTCTCCAAGACCTAGATTTGTATTTTTTGGATAATTCTTCAAAAAATGCTAATAATACCTTTTCTTTGGCTTCATTAACATTTTATAGGCTTACTAAAATTGAGGTCGATCAAATATAAAAATATACAAAAATAACATCAATTCTTTTTAGCAGAAACAATGATATAACAGATTTTGTCAATTTCGAGACGTTAGATAATAAAAATGATAAAAATTATTTCCAATTTTACCGTTTTTATCTTGTATTATTAATGACCCAAGGTCGAAAATAATAGAGAATGACAACACAGAGATGAGTACGGAAGGTGTGGGTGACATGATTACATAAGCGTGCCACTTTAAAAGAATTCAAATCACACAAAATTATCAAAAATAAGTTGACGTTGACTGAACCTAGCACATTAACAAGTTACTTTAAATGTGCCCCCTGTGCCATCCTCTCTACAAATTAGAATGCTGTCCTTTTGGACGGCGATTGCCCACCACCACCCACTTACATCTACGTGATCCACTCCGCGGACATCACACTTATGCCTTGTCCTCATGCGCGCGACTTTTACGGATTTTTTTTTAACGAATTTTAAAACTTCCGTTTTAATTATTCATGACAGGAAAATCTCAACTTTATACAAATTTTGCGAAACAGTGAAACACTACAAATGTTATTGCTACTTTCATTATTATGTGGTGTGAGCTTCTGACAATCTGTCATGGCAGTTTCATGATGAAAATAGTAGAAAATGTTATAGTTAAACAAAATTTGTTACAAGTAGAGATTTTCCCACAATTAAATAAATCGCGCAAATATTTGCGAATTCCGCATTCAAAGGACAAAAGGTTTTAGAATACTGTTCAATTTTGGTTACTAGCACTGTCACTATAACGGTCACATATCAATACTTATTATATCATATCGCACTGTTTTCCATCTGATCTTCATGCATCCATGTTTCGTCAAAATTTAATATAATCTTCGACCCAAATTCTGATCTTTTAATATTTATTTTGAATAGTTTCTTCGCCATATCACTATTTCCTCTTTTTCTATCTTTATACTCTTTTCAATTTTATTTATACGGAAATTCACGTACTATAATTCATGTCATGCAAAAGAACCCTTGTATATAGTATAGGCATAGTTTCATCTTGTAAGATATAACAGTTCAATCTTTTTTTTGTCAAAAACTCACATTCCAAAAATACCATCTTTCTTCCGCGAGTTTCTAGTATTTTCCGTTTCACAGTTGCACTTCTTTACCACTTTTTATATTTGCAATATACGTATCTGCTACTCACGTACATTTTTGTTAACAAAATATATATTTCACTATCACTTACACTCATATTTTGACCTCGTGCCCCAAACTCTTCATACATGTCATCATCCGATAATCCTCACTTGTTAAATTAGGACGATTTTGAGAATACGCTGTAGAACTTGAATTATTCTTCATTCTTAAGAAAACAAAACCACTTATAAAACTAATTACATTCATAATTAAATAAGCAAAAAGATATACCCGATATTTTGTCCGCCCGAACGTCGTCACAGCCAATAGAAAACTGCGGTGCATGCGTACTTAGTCATCAATTCTAACACATACTCGTACAAAACAATTTTACAATTAAAAAATAGTGATAGTGATAGTCATGGTGATGGTGATGGTAATGGTGATGGTGATGGTGATGGTGATGGTGATGGTGATGGTAATGGTGGTAGTAATAGTGATAGTGACAGCGATGGTGATAGCGATAGTGATAGCGATAGCGATAGAGATAGCGACAGCGATAGCAATAGTGATAGTGACAGAATTTAATGCATTTGAGTAAACTATACTTTCGAATTTTAAGACAAAAACGTACCTATGTATAGTGAAAAAACTTATAAAAAACTTATAAAAACTAAATTTGGAGTATGTTTTTACAAATATACATAAAATACTGTATCAATGAAAATAATTTGTCAATAGAATGCCGCGACCAACATTGAATTACACCTGAAAAATCTCTAGACAGAGCTAGTCATTCATCAGCAATCCACCAAACATATACCGGTTTTAGTCAGGCATGGAGTAAAGGTAGGTTAATTAAAAAAAATATTACTCATTTCGAGCATCTGTTCACTGATCGTATCTCCTTCTCCAGGATTTTGTCATTTAGTTTTAAGACATACAAAAGTACCATTTGGACGCCTTATTTCGTATACTAGTTACTATTTATATATTTAATTTAAACTTAATCTTGATTTTCCTGCTATCCCATGTTTTAATTTGCAGTTGAACCCATAACTGCCTTCTAGAGCATCGTAAACTACTTCATAAATGCTAACCGTAATAAGAAAGCCCAGCAAAGAAAATTATTTCGCGAAGCTGGGGAAGGAAAAACAATAATGTGCAAAGTTGTGTTTTTATGACAGACACATATTTAGTTCACTCAACATAAAGACATGTATTATACATCCCTCTTACATACTTTACGGCCACCCATAAAATTTTCTTGTATCTGGTGGTAGCAGTACAAATTGCTGTTTCAGAATAAAGAAGCAGGCTGCAGTAAATGTGGTAAATTTAATTTTCTGATGATGAATAAACGCATCTGATAAGTTTTCGATTCTTTTTTGTTAAAGTTATCGTACGGTAAGCAGACGATTCCCAGTGGAGCAATAAAGCTTTGGCTAGACAGGTTTCAATGTATTGTAGGAGACAATGTAATGATATAGACGATCTAGATCTGTTTACAAAACTTAGAAATGTAGAAAGTTATATCAGCTGATATGATGTGCAATATTACTGCGGTTTATATAAGCACTATGAATCAGAAGTTTTCTAATTAATATAAGAGCCTTTGGGTTGAAATAGTATTATTTTTATACAGGGTTAACTATGCTTAAGTATAAAAATTTTAATCACGTGCTCAGGGAGGCTTAAAAGGCGATAAAAATTTAAATTCGTAATTCTAGCTCGATAAAAAATGAGACAAAAGCATAGCTTTTGCATTTGCTCGCAGAATTGATTTCGCCGATCAAAGTCGTCTTCAGATAGCTCATGAACAAGGCATACCTTATAAGGATACTTTGCTTTTTTCATAATTTTGTGAACTGTGGACGTTGCCATATTGAAATCAGAAGCCAATTGGTTAAGTGTTGAGTGATGATTTTCTTGTATTGCCAACAAAATATTAAGCTCATCATCTACTGATTTTGACGGTCGGTCGACCAGATTTAGGAAGATCACGAACATGTCCAAAGTTACGGTATTTAGACTCAATATTGCTTACCATGCTTTGGCTAATGGGATGGCGATTAGGATGAGTTTCATTGAACAATTCAACTACTTCTTTTTGGGTGCGCTTCCTGTCTCCAAAACCGATCATGCAAAGAAGTTCAATTCGTTCTCGTTCAGTTAATTTAACCATTTTTTTTATAAAATGACAAAGTTACTACTCCATCGGTCAGTGGTCGCGCGGTTTAAGGCGTTAGTACTTGAATCGAGGTGACTAGACGGAGTTGGTTCGAGCCCAGCTGCCGGTAGACCGTATATAAGCTATATTCGTGGAGAGGATTGGCACCCTCTCTGTGGGTATGGTAGGGTGGAATAATGTTAGCTTGGGTCAATGTGAGAGATTGATGCCGGTTGATATTTGACCACCCCCCTAATTAATGAGGTTTTCCAGGTTTTCCTCA
>CM046721.1:32281709-32284209 GCA_025584915.1 Monochamus saltuarius
ATGATGATGATGATGATGATGATGATGATGATGATGATGATGATGATGATGATGATGATGATGATGATGATGATGATGATGATGATGATGATGATGATGATGATGATGATGATGATGATGATGATGATGATGATGATGATGATGATGATGATGATGATGATGATGATGATGATGATGATGATGATGATGATGATGATGATGATGATGATGATGATGATGATGATGATGATGATGATGATGATGATGATGATGATGATGATGATGATGATGATGATGATGATGATGATGATGATGATGATGATGATGATGATGATGATGATGATGATGATGATGATGATGATGATGATGATGATGATGATGATGATGATGATGATGATGATGATGATGATGATGATGATGATGATGATGATGATGATGATGATGATGATGATGATGATGATGATGATGATGATGATGATGATGATGATGATGATGATGATGATGATGATGATGATGATGATGATGATGATGATGATGATGATGATGATGATGATGATGATGATGATGATGATGATGATGATGATGATGATGATGATGATGATGATGATGATGATGATGATGATGATGATGATGATGATGATGATGATGATGATGATGATGATGATGATGATGATGATGATGATGATGATGATGATGATGATGATGATGATGATGATGATGATGATGATGATGATGATGATGATGATGATGATGATGATGATGATGATGATGATGATGATGATGATGATGATGATGATGATGATGATGATGATGATGATGATGATGATGATGATGATGATGATGATGATGATGATGATGATGATGATGATGATGATGATGATGATGATGATGATGATGATGATGATGATGATGATGATGATGATGATGATGATGATGATGATGATGATGATGATGATGATGATGATGATGATGATGATGATGATGATGATGATGATGATGATGATGATGATGATGATGATGATGATGATGATGATGATGATGATGATGATGATGATGATGATGATGATGATGATGATGATGATGATGATGATGATGATGATGATGATGATGATGATGATGATGATGATGATGATGATGATGATGATGATGATGATGATGATGATGATGATGATGATGATGATGATGATGATGATGATGATGATGATGATGATGATGATGATGATGATGATGATGATGATGATGATGATGATGATGATGATGATGATGATGATGATGATGATGATGATGATGATGATGATGATGATGATGATGATGATGATGATGATGATGATGATGATGATGATGATGATGATGATGATGATGATGATGATGATGATGATGATGATGATGATGATGATGATGATGATGATGATGATGATGATGATGATGATGATGATGATGATGATGATGATGATGATGATGATGATGATGATGATGATGATGATGATGATGATGATGATGATGATGATGATGATGATGATGATGATGATGATGATGATGATGATGATGATGATGATGATGATGATGATGATGATGATGATGATGATGATGATGATGATGATGATGATGATGATGATGATGATGATGATGATGATGATGATGATGATGATGATGATGATGATGATGATGATGATGATGATGATGATGATGATGATGATGATGATGATGATGATGATGATGATGATGATGATGATGATGATGATGATGATGATGATGATGATGATGATGATGATGATGATGATGATGATGATGATGATGATGATGATGATGATGATGATGATGATGATGATGATGATGATGATGATGATGATGATGATGATGATGATGATGATGATGATGATGATGATGATGATGATGATGATGATGATGATGATGATGATGATGATGATGATGATGATGATGATGATGATGATGATGATGATGATGATGATGATGATGATGATGATGATGATGATGATGATGATGATGATGATGATGATGATGATGATGATGATGATGATGATGATGATGATGATGATGATGATGATGATGATGATGATGATGATGATGATGATGATGATGATGATGATGATGATGATGATGATGATGATGATGATGATGATGATGATGATGATGATGATGATGATGATGATGATGATGATGATGATGATGATGATGATGATGATGATGATGATGATGATGATGATGATGATGATGATGATGATGATGATGATGATGATGATGATGATGATGATGATGATGATGATGATGATGATGATGATGATGATGATGATGATGATGATGATGATGATGATGATGATGATGATGATGATGATGATGATGATGATGATGATGATGATGATGATGATGATGATGATGATGATGATGATGATGATGATGATGATGATGATGATGATGATGATGATGATGATGATGATGATGATGATGATGATGATGATGATGATGATGATGATGATGATGATGATGATGATGATGATGATGA